>PVIW01003372.1:0-33340 GCA_004026585.1 Noctilio leporinus
AGAAAAAGGCAGTGGAAGGAGGGATGTAGGGGAATGCAGTCGAGGGGGTCAGGGAGGGGAGGAGGAGGAAGGACCATGAGAAGAAGGAAGAGAGGGAAGAGTAGGGGCAGGAAGGGGAGTATATCGGGGAGAGGCAGGGGAAAGGTGGATGGCGGGGGCAAGTTATGAGGGAGGAGAGAGCAGGAGGAAAGGGAGAAGTCAGGGGAGGAAGGGAGAGCTGCTCTTTTAATGTACAATCAATACTTCATCATTCATTATTCAGGAATTTTTGTTCTCTTGGCATCTTTGAGCTTTAGCAGTATAGTGTAATTAATACTTATGATACTACTCTCAAGTCGTTACATGGCTTCCAAATTAAGGAGGGATTAAACTATTTGTCATCTTTTAATAATGAAAATCTCTTAGTTCTTTGAAAGCTGGTGATTTAAAGTATGTTAAAAACAGAATATTTGCTTTCTGGTAATAACTCTTTAACTATGCTGCATAATTTATTCTCATGTATTTCTTTGGTAAAGTTGAAAAGAACACAGCTGCTTTAAAGATTGATGTTTTTATTTCATTATAAGGAGGAAAAAGAATATAAAATAATACATCTGGGTTCATGGTAATCGTGTGTATATAATGATATCCATACATTTAACACATTGGAAAGCTGTGGATAAATTTTAATAGTAATAGTTTCTGGATGGTAGGGTTGTGGGCAGTTTTATTCCCTTTGTGCTTTTCTGTACTTTACAGGTTTTTTTTAAAGATGAAGATACATTATTTTTACAGGAAGAAAATGTTATTTAAAAACAAAATGTTTAGAGAGCTAAGTCTGTAGTAAGAATGATCTGGCAGAACTTTGGGTTAAGATGGAGGCGTAGGTAGACATGCAGCTTTTTTCTCCACAACTAATAAGGAACACAACTATCTCAAGACTAGAGACAACCAGACATTCCAGAAAATTGAGCTGCATGGAAGTTTAACAAAGATATAAAGAAATACTCATCCAGAGAGGTAGGAGGGACGGAGCTGGGACAGAGAGGATGTGGTTTGGTGGCGCATTGTGGTGATGCGGTTTAGTGAGGCAGCTGCAGCAGGATGGCAGCTATGGCTGGCCGGCAGAAAATGCAGTCACACGTTTAAAAAAAGGTAGGGATACCTGGGGAGTTCTCTCAGCACCAGACCATACCACTCAATTCACACTTCCAGCCCCAGGGGGAAAGAAAATAAAACCACATTGCTTCTGACTGTGAAAACCAGTTGGGGTGGAGGAAGAAACTGCTGATTTCTTAGCAGAGTCTGTTTGTTTAGAGGGCCACCTCCATCCTGGAATGTCCACACACTCACCCACTCTGGGCCAGAGCAGCAGCCAGGGCAACAGCTAGAGAGGCGCCGGTCCCATACAGAAAGTGGGAGAGGTGCTTGGGAAAAAGGTGAGTGCTGAGCAAGCAGTATTGTCTCCTCTCAGACCCCTCTCCCACATACAGTGCCACAACATGGTGAAACAGGTTACCCTGCACTGATGAATGGCTAAGGCTCTGTCCCTTACAATGTAACAGGCAAACAGTTCTACTTGAGACACAGAGGCAAACACAGGAGCCTGTCAAGTTGAGGAGACAAAGAATGGCCCAAAAGAGGGAACAGATCAAAGTTCCAGTGGGAGAACTAAGCCATGAGGAGAAAGCCAACCTAATAGATGCACAATTTAAAATGCTGATGATAAAGATGCTCACAGACTTAACAGATATGTTTGAGTATGGCAAATGCACAAGGGAAAAAGTAAAAGCTATCCTAAGTGAAATGAAGGAAAATCCACATGACACCAATGGTGAAGGAAAGGAAACTGGCGTTCGTATCAATGATTTGGAAATAAGGAAGAAATAAACAGTCAACCAATACAGAATGAAGAAATAAGGATTGAAAAAAACAAAGAGAGGCCCAGGAACCTCTGGGACAACTTTAAAGGTGCTAATATCCTAATCATAGGGGTGCCAGAAGAAGAAGAAGAAGAAGAAGAACAAGAAATTGAAAATTTGTATGAAAAAAGAATGAAGGAAAACTCCCCAAATTTGGTGAAGGAAATAGACATACAAGTGCAGGAAGCACAGAGCATCCCAAAGAAGTTGGATCCACAGAGGACCACACCAAGACACATCATAAATAAAATGTCAAAGGTGAAAGATAAAGAGAGAATGTTAAAAGCAGCAAGAGGAAAGAGAGTTACCTACAAAGGGTTTCCTGTAAGACTGTTAGCTGATTTCTCAAAAGAAACCTTGCAGGCAAGAAGGGGCTGGCAAGAAGTATTCAAAGTGATGAAAAGCAAGGACCTACAACCAACATTACTCATATTGAGCAAAGCTATCATTTAGAATGGAAGGGCAGATAAAGTGCTTCCCAGACAAGGGAAAGCTAAAGTAGTTCATCACTAAGCTATTATATGAAATGTTAAAGGGACTTGAGAAAAAGAGGATCAGAATTATGAACATTAAAATGACAACAAACTCACCTCTATCAGAATCATAGGTACAAGGATCATTTGGAGGGTGATTGGCTGGGATGGGAGCGGGGAGAAATGGGGAAATGGTGTAAGGATTAGGAAACCAAATTGGTGGCTACAAGATATATGGGGGGATATTAAGAATAGTATAGAAAAGGGTGAAGCCAAAGAACTTACATGCATAACCTATGGACATGAGCTAAGGGGGGTGGGATTGCAGGAGGAAAGTGGGGTCCTGGGTGAAGGGGAGCAAAGGAAGAAGAAATTGGGACAGCGGTAATAGCATAATCTATAAAATATACTTAAAAAAAAAGAATGTGTTCTGTTTTAATTCTCATAGGTTAAGAATGTAGTTTCTTGCATTTGCCAGTGTGGCTCAGTTGATTGAAGCATCATCCTGTGGTGAAGGGTCATGGGCTTGATTCCAGTTAGGATACATGACTGGGTTACTAGGATACATGACTGGGTTACAGGTTTCATCTCTGGTTGGGGTGGGTGTGAGAGGCAGCTGATTAATGTTCTGTCTCTCACATTGATGTTTTTTGTTTCTCTCCTTTCTAAAATAGATGAGCATGTCCTTGGGTGAGGATTTAAAAAAAAAAGAATACTTTCTTTTATGGGTGAATTAATACTTTCTTATTCTGGAACAAAAATGATTGCTGTTTTTGAGGGGTGTCTTTATTGCTATATCTCAAAAGCAGTCTCATCTCATTGAGAGCTACTTGTGTCAGAACAAATTTGTAGGTAAGGGAGACACTTTTAAAAGTCTTGATTTTTTTTCTGAGCAGAACCTCAGAAAGGCTCTCTTCACCTTGCATTGCTATTGCCCTTTTCCTTTATTCATTTGTTAAAAATTTTGGTTTTGACCATGAACACATGCATGTGATCTTAGGAAATGTTTATTTCACATAAAAGTAAAGCTTTGTTGTGAGTACATCTTCTTTCCTTCCATCTTGCCTTCCGCTCTCTTTCCCTCTCTCCCTCCCTCCCTTCTTTCCCTCACTGGAGGACATGCTTATTGATTTTAGAGCTAGAAGAAAAGCGAGAGAAACATATATCAATGTGAGAGTAAAACATGGATGGGTTATTTCTCATATGAGATTACACTAGGGATCGAATCCACAACACCTAGGTGTGTTTCCTGACTGGGAATCAAACCCAAGACCTTTTGGTTTATGGTAGGATGCTTCGACCAACTGAGCCACACCAGTCAGGCTTCTTTAAAGAGAAATTGAAAAAAAAATTCTTGACTTGAGTGAGAGCCAGTAAAACATCAATTTGTTGTTCAGTTTTCTTATGCATGCTTCAGTTGCTTGTTGTGTGTGCCCTGATCAAAAATTAACCTGTAACCTTGACATGTTGGGACAAAGTTCTAACCAACTGAGCTACCTGTCTAGGGCAGTATACATTTTGATCAATAAAGTTATGTTACTGAAAATCTAGAATGATTATAGTTTAAAAAACATGCCATTTTGTAGTGAATGTAGTTTAGTACTAAAAAGCAATTTGTGGCAAGTTGGAAATTACTTGTGCAGAACTATTATAGACTATTAGAATAAGTCTGTATTTAATAAGTACTCTGTGTTTATAATGTTATATTCAATGAGATATAGAAAGAACAGGAGGTAAGCTAAGGGTAAAAGACATAATGGGATACTAAAAATTATTTTCAGAATCATAGGAGCTTGTAATACATTATGTTAGAGCCTTATGAATTAACTTTTCCCTTTGAATTTTATTAATTTCAATTTAATACCTATTCTCCTCACCAAAACCTAGCTGTATTTAAAAACTAAGTTCATAGTTGATCCCAATGTTATTTAAGTATCTATGAACTTTTAATTGGTGGCACTGTAATCATTTGTATACCATTTTAAAAGAAACTTGTTTTTAACTACAGTTTTGTTAAGTAAAAAAAAAAAGGGATTGTACTTGATGAGTTTCTAAGATTCCTTTAAAAAGTAAAATGAAATGAGTGTGATGAACTATTTTCTCTGTAAGAGACTTCTTAGTACCTGGTTTCTTACACCAGATTGCTTCCTCCATGTGCCTGGGGCCATGCAGAGGCAGTTAACCTTGTATTGTACACTTCTCTTGACCATTTGTGGAAGAGGGGACATTTTAATATTTAAAAAAATCTACTGTGAGGTAAAATTACAAAGTGTGTGTGTGTTTAAGCTATCCTAGGCATATTTAGAGTACTTGATCCTTGATGAGGGCAGTTTGGTCTAAGCCTTGGAATCTGGGGAAATTTGCATGTATTCTCTTTTAGGGCTTCCTGGTGTGGAAAAGTGTACCAACTTCTGTAATAGTTATTTATGGATAGTGTGCCATCCATAAATAACAGTTGTACATCATGCTTATTTTGGTTGAGATTTAGGCAAATAAGAATAACTTTTTTACAGTTTTAGAGGAATTTTAGACATGCAAAAATAGACAACATAGTATATTTTATTGGTTACTCATGTAACCATCATTCAGCTTCAACAAATATCAACTCATGACAATCTTTGGGAATTTGGTTTTATGTATGTTTGCTAAGATTTGCTGAGATAAGCATCTGTAAGGTTAAGGTACTGACATCAGAAGCATTTCTGAACAAAGATGTGGCAGTTGGTGGGTGGGATGACTGTTCAGCTGTTGTGTAAGCTTGCATAAATAGTATCATCTTGACTTTAATCTTTGGTTGTTCAGAGGTAGTGAGCATATTTCTGTTTAACCCCTGGAAATGTGCCAAAATAATTTGTATCCTCTCCATCCATGGTACCTTGACTCTCAATAGTGTGTGAATAAAAATGATGAGTTGATATTAGGCACCTGTTGGATAGAGCCATTGAGAAGGAGAATATTCATTTTCAATTTCAAAAACTTTTTTGAGTACTACTTGGTTAATATTTTGGAGACTGTGAATAAACATTTCACTTTTCATCTGTTTGGAGATACATTTTACCTTTACCTGAGTGTAGACAGACCTGAGCTCAATCTCAGCTGGCCTTCAGTTTTTACATCTCTAAATCTCATTTCTTTCAAAAGTAGAACCAGGGTCTGGATTGTTGTATGAACTAAGTGAGATCATGCATTAAACATTGATTATCCTAAAAGCTCACTTGCACTCCATGATGCAGTTAGGAGTATGACCTAAGTTCAAGTCTTAGATGGATTTGGGTAACTGGAATTGAGGAAAAACTACTAACAATTACTAGGCCACTTAGAAAGCAGAGCCAATCATTATATTGCCCATCTGATTTTCTGACTAGAAGATCTAAACAGAAAATGTTTCATTATGTTTGAATAGAGCATTAGAAAAATAATACCTCTCAATTATTTTTTATCCAATAATTATAGCAAACTTTGGCCTGTTCTATTCTGACTGCACTATTGAGTGAATTCTCAAGTTCAAGTAAAACTAGCAACATTGGACTGAGTATGGAATTCCATGGCAACTGCAAAAGAATTTTTCAGGTATTGGCATTTTTGCTCTTATGTTTTAATTATCAGATTGTTCACTTTTTATATAATCTGTTCCCAATGCAATGTGAACATTTTTTTCATCTGGTTGAATGACAGCCTGCACCTAAAGGTTTATGTTGTGATTTCATAGAATATAATAAAGTGATAGGTTTGGTAAACGTAGATGACAATTTAAGGATACTTGTTTAATGCTAGTCTTTAAAGAAAACAAAAAGGAAATACTATAAGGGTTCTTTATTTATTTTGTTCTTTCAGTGTTTAGATATTAGTGCTTCAATTGGTGGGATTTTGCTGGCCTTAAAAATAGGCCTGGCAGAATGCCCACAAGGGCTGTGTATTTAAAATGTTTTTGCAGATGGTGTGGGCTCTTTGTCTTGTATGTATTGTTTGGCTCTGAAGTAAAGTTATGTAAAGGCACTGGCTTAAATCCCAGGGCCCTGCACTAGAGCAACTGACCCCTCCAGCTCTGTCTAGTTGTCAGACTTGCCTCTCCACAGAGTAGCGTTCATGTCTCAGTAAATGTGCTCAAACCAGTGTCACTTGAAAGCTCACTGTGGTGAAAATTATGAGCAGGCCTGAAAATGGAAAATGTTCCTAAAGAAATATTGTCTTCCATTGAAAATACTAAGGTTTTTTTCTTTCTTATATGGTTCTAAAAGGGAATGCATTTTCAATAAGCTTTTGACACAAAAATACTTGTGACTTACTTAATACAGGAAGAAGACCTTCGTCAGATCTTCATGTTGACCGTGGAAGTTCTGCAGGAGTTCAGCAGGCGGGAAAACCTCAGTGCTCAGATGTCCTCAGTGTTTCAGCGCTACCTCGCGCTCGCCAATCAGGTCTTGAGCTGGAACTTTCTTCCTCCAAATTATATCCTTTAACAACTGAATAGATAACAATTGTGGCTAAAAGTTCATTGTCTCTGTGGTTTGTAAAGCATGTTGAAAGAAAATAAGTGTTTAGAAGTGGAAATCTTTTTATTTTATAATACATAGTAGCAGACTACGAGATTTAAAATTGCATTTACCACTTTGTAGAAGATTGACTAAATGGAAAACTTGGCTGAATGTTGGAACTCTTGCTCTCTAAAGGAAGAGCAACAATTCTTAGGCAGGAAAAAGAGAAAGGTGGGAAGTGCATTTCTATCAAGCAGCTGAATCATATTCTCCATGTAGAATGTAATGATTTGGAGTATTATTTTTTCACATTTTTTAAAAGACTTTATTCATTATTTTTAGAGAAGGGCAGGGAGGGAGGAAGAAAGGGAGAGGGAGGAAGAAAGGGAGAGAAATATCAATGTATGGTTGCCTTTCACCTGGCTCCACCCACAGACCTGGCTGGAGACCTGGTTTACAACCTGGTTATGTGCCCTGACTGGGAATCAAACCAGCAACCTTTGTTACCTTTGTGGCAAGGCACCTACCTGTTCACTGAGCTACCAGCCAGGGCTACTTTTTACATTTTTTTAATTGTATTTTTTTTTATTTTAATTTTTTAGTTTAGGGGTAGTAGTAGATACTTCTACTATCTAGAAGTAGATCTCTGTAGATCTATTTCCACCTTCACCCACTTCGCTCTCCCCTAGAGTTTTTAATTGACTTTCTTTAAGGGTAGTTTGGTGTTCTCTAACTTGATTTTTTCTTTTTCTTTTTTAAAGATTTTATATATTTTAGAGAGAGAGAGGAATGGAAAGAGGGAGAAAGACATCAGTGTATTGTTGCCTTTCACCTGCCCCCAGCTAAGGACCTGGCTGGAGACCTAGCTTGCAACCTGGTTATGTGCCCTGCCTGGGAATCGAACCAGCAACCTTTGGGTTCATAGGCTGGCACCTTATCCACTGTGCCACCAGCCAGGGTTCTAACTTGATTTTTTAAAAAGTATTTTATTTATTAATTTTAGAGAGAGGGGAAGGGAGAGAGGCAGAGAGGGAGAGAAACATCAATGTATGGTTGCCTTTCACCTGCCTTCAGCCACAGACCTGGCTGGAGACCTGGCTTGCAACCTGGTTATGTGCCCTGATTGGGAATGGAACCAACGAACTTTGGGTTCGCAGGCCGGTGCCTTATCCACTGTGCTACCAGACAGGGCTAACTTGATTTTTATGGTGACAATATTGCACAAATGTAGGTAATAAGGTAGTAATGTTTATTCTTTGCAAATCTTTTCTAATAGAAAAATATAAAAATTTTATTTCTAGCATATTATTTATTAGTAACATAAAAGCAGTTTAACTAAGTTATGTTATAAATATAAATATCTGCTTTTTTATCGTTTGCTGAAATGGGAAAGTTTGTATTCTGAAAAGCAGCTCTTTAGTTTAAAGTTTATGATTTACTTTTTCGAAACATTTGCTGCCCATTGATATAGATTGTGCAGACATCAATGTATGGTTGCCTTTCATCTGCCTCCAGCTACAGAGCTGGCTGGAGACCTGGCTTGCAACCTGGTTATGTGCCCTGGCTGGGAATCGAACCATCCACCTTTGGGTTTGCAGGCCAGAGCCTTATCCACTGTGCCGCCAGCCAGGGCCCTGTAAGATATTTTAAGAAGTGTTTAGCTAAAGATTGGAAAATGTGTCATCTAAATATTATAAGCACAGGAACAATGTTGCTAAAGGAAGTAACTCCTTATTTAAAGAGAAGTACCTCTACATCATGACTTGGGATATTCCACTCCCTGGCTTAGAGTGTGAATTCTTACATGACTACAATATTGTATAGCAGCTGTTTGCTGGGTTGCTGAACCACAGGTAAGTAATTGAGTCCAGCCTTAAGTGGATTAATTAGTTTTGTAGGAGAAGGAACATGGGAGTGAAACCAAGGCACATTTTCAGAGTAAATTAAGAAACTTAGTTTCAAAAATTTCAATTCTGACATAATTTCTAATTTTAGCAATTACTTGGAGATTTATTCAATCATTGGGTGAGAATTGAATAATTATTTAGCTTTGTATCTTGCAGAAGGTCTAATGATCAAAGTTAACTTTGGTAATACAGGATGTGCTCAATGAAGTGGCAAAAGTTTAGTAAATAACATACCATGAAAGTATTGTATTTTGAAATAAATTATTTTTATACGTAAATACATAAACATAGTAATTATCTTTTATATTGTTCAAAAAATCTCTATTTGCTACAATAATAGACTCGATTCAACTTGGGAATCTTGAGAATGCTTTAATTAACTGTTCTTTATCCATGGACATCATGATGTTTTCCATCTTAGCTTTAACAGCCTCTTTATTGGAATGAGGTCGTTTATTAACTTTTCTCTCACGGAAGCTCCATACATAATGGTCTAAAGAATTTGCATCTGAACTAGGAAGCCAGACTTCCTTTGACCAGAATTCAAGAACATTGACATTGAGACATTCTTGCACTTTTTTGGTGTTATGTGCTGGTGCACCATCTTGTTGGAAGATAAAATGACATCCATTTGTGACTTGCTTCATCCAGGGTACAACTACATCTCTCAAAACATCAAGGTAAACACCAGCAGTTACCTTCAAGCCTTGTGAGAAAAAAGTGCAGGGTCATGATATCTCTGTCATTGCTGACAACACCTAACACCATCACTGTAGCAGGAAATTTGTTTTCATGACAATTGAGACTTCATTAAGATTGTCATGGAGCTACCTGTTGTTTCTTCTGTTGATTGTTTGGTCCTGCCAAAAGTTCTTTGCATTGGAGAAGAAAGTCAGAGGGTTTTTTGGGGGGCGGATTTTCCCATTTTATTAGCGGTTTCCTTGCTTTTTCAAAGCACCTTTCCTTTGTCTGCTATGTCATAAACTGGCCTCTTCTAAGAACATAAAATCTGTATCTGATATCTTCACCAATAATCTTGGGGCCCAGTTTATCCCACATCTGCATTTCTCTTGCTATGGAGTGCATTGACTTTACTGGATCTTTCTTGATGATCTCCTGGATTCTGTGTACAATATCTGGACTTGTGTGATCCTTTGTACTTTGTGTTTTTCTTGCTGGTGTGGAGAGATCAGCATCAGCATCATATATCTTCTTCATGTTGTCAACTGTATGTCAGGGGATGTTATTGAAGTCCACAATTTCTTTAGCAATTCACCCTGCACACAGTCCAGAAATTATGGTTGCTCTAACATCATATTCCTTTGACATGACAGTTGCTGTCAGAATTTAATACTTTATATCTGAAACAATGATGTTAAATCATAATCTTAGAAACATAGTTTTTCAAAATTAATAAGAAGCAAGCATGTAAAATAGAGATGCAAAGTTATTGCCCATTTATTCCACTCAACCCTGTATTATCTTCTAGGAATATTATAAATTTTGCATTTTACATTTAGGTCTGTGGTCCATTCTAAATTTATATTTGTGAAAGGTATGTGGTCTATGTCTAGATAACCTTCTTTTTGCATGTGGATGTCCAGTTGTTCCAGTATTGTTTGTTGAAAATATGGTCAGTTCTGCCCTTGCTGAGTGGGTTGGAGCATTCCAAACATCTAAAAAGGTTGCAGGTTCAAATCCCAGCCAGGGCACATACGGAAGTGTGGCCTGTTTGGGGTGTGTATGGTAGGCAACTGATCAAAGTTTCTTTCTCATAAAGATGTTTTTCTCCCTCCCTATCTCTCTAATGTCAACAAACATATCCTTGGGTGAGGATTTTAAAAAATGGAGGATTGTCATTTCTACATTGTATTACTTTTGCTCTTTTATCAAAGATCCTTTGACTACATTTATGTGGGTTTATTTCTGGGCGCTCTGTTCTGTTTCACTGAATCTATTTGATTATTCTTTTGCCAACACTATACCATTTTGATTACTGTAGCTTTATAGTAAGTTGGATTGTATCAGTTTTTTTTCTTGTCCTTAAGGTCACATAAGTTTAATCTTATATTTTCTTCCAAGAGTTTTATAGTTTTAGCCCTTATATTAGTTAGTTCTGTCATCCATTTTGAGTTAATTTTTGTGTATCGTATAAAGTAGGGGTTCAACTTGTGTAAAGTCACCAGACTGTAAATGCACCAGGGTATTTCTGGTTACAAATCCTGTTTTATTGATCTGTTTTTATGCCAGTGCCCCACTGTCTTGATTACTGTAGCTTTGTAGTAAGTTTTGAAATCAGGAGGTGTGAGTTCTCCCAACTTCGTTCTTTCTAAAGATTATTTTTTCTTTTCTATGTTCTTTGCATTGAAATTTAGAGTCATCTTATCTATTTCTGCAAATAAAGGCCCCTGGAATTGTGCATAAGGATTGTGTTGAGGCATAGATCAGTTTAGGGGTGTTGCCGTGTTAATAATGTTAAGTTTTCTATCCATGAGCATGGTGTATTTCCATTAATTTAGATCTTTTAATTTTTTTCAACACTGTTTTCCTCAGGGTAGAAGTTTTGGTTGGACAACTTTAAAAATATATATATTTATTATTTTTAGAGAGAGGGGAAGGGAGAGAGGGAGAGAGACATAAATGTAAGGTTGCCTTTCACCTGCCTCCAGCTATAGACCTGGTTGGAGATCTGGCTTGCAACCTGGTGGACTTCTTTTGTTGAATTTATTTTTGAGTATTTTATTCTTTTTAATTCAGTTGTAAATAGAGTTAAATTTTAAGTTATTTTCACATTATTCATTGCCAGTGTGTATAAATAGAAAAAGTTTTAATTACTTTATTTATTGATTATACCCCTCCTCCTTCCCTGAGAGAGAAACATCAGTTTGATTCCTGTGTATGCCCTGACTGGGGATTGAACCTGCAACCTTAGTATATCAGGCCAACACTCCAACTAATTGAGCCATCTGGCCATGGCTTAGAAATAAAAAAAAAAATTTAAATGTTGACCTTGTACTGTGTAACCTTGCTAAACTTATTTATTAGCTCAAATACTATTTTAGTGGATTTAAAACTTTTTGTATACAGGATGTCACCTGCAAACTTGATCGTTTAAAATTCTGACCTGAAGATATGTTTATTGATGTGTGTGTGTGTGTGTGTGTGAGAGAGAGAGAGAGAGAGAGGGAAAGAGAGAGAGAGAGATACAGAAAGGGAAAGAGAAAAAGAGAAAGGTAGAGGGTGGGCTGGGGGAGAGACATTGATCAGCCATCTCCCGTATGCACCCGAGATCAAGCCTGAACCTTTTGGGTTTGAACCTACAACCTTTTGGTGTCTGGGGCAATGCTCCAACCAACTGAACCATCAGGCCAGGACTATAGATTATTCTTAAGTTATTATATGTAGTTTTTATATGTGTAGAAAGTGATGTGTGACAGTATCCTCTTCTTTAGGCCTGGTGGGGTACAAAGCCTGTAGCTCCTGGGATTTGGTGGATGTTCAGATCACTGTGGCCTGGTGAGCTAATTCCTTAGCCATTGTACCCTGCCTTACTCTCCCAAAAGAGACCAAGATGAAATCCACCTGTTTTTTATTCTGTTTTAGGTCACTGCTATCCAAAGAAAGTGTCTTCATTCAATGACCAACCCTCTGTCATCCAACATCCTCATGTAAAATGGGCTCTTGAGAGCCTGGGTGGTCTCAGCTCTGCATCTGTCAAAGCTCCCTTCCTCACTCTTCTAGTTAGAACCTCACTTGCAAGCCCTGCTTTCTTCCTCCCTGGTGCCTTTGCCCAAGGAGTGTCTCTGCCTTCTCTCATTCTTTGCCTAGTTACTTCCTAATTGAGCCTCAGTGTGTACCCTAGACCAGGTCAGGTTTCTTGGGCTGTGGCTTGTCATTTGTTTGTTACATGTGTTTTACTTCCACTTGGCTCACTTCCTAGGTGTAAGTTTCATTTTTAGGTGACTTGAGTAATATGTGTTGACCCACTAGTTTGGGAGCGCAGGTCTTGTTTTGTTCACTGAATTATTAGCATCTTGCACAGTGCCTAGCACTTAGTATTAGGTGTTCAACAATATCTGTTGTTTAATTGTTGAGGTGAGGTGTTCCAGAAGTATTATCTCAGTTCTTGGATATCTGTTTATGCTGCTAATATTGTTTAGCTTAGCGGTTCACCTGGTGTCCATAAATGCTTAAGGGTTTTGGCAATGCTAATGACAATATCGTTTTGTAATAAGAATGTTTGGCAGGTATGTTTGGCATGTTGGCTTCAGTGATACATTTATTTTTAGTTGGGTCACATTGCCTTTAATTGGCATTCTATTTTTGTGGATCAGATTTGGTTTTGGTAAAAAAATTTTTTTATCAATCTCTCGAGGAAAGCTAATTGGGTTATAAAATAGTAGTGGCTATACTCACCTAAACTAAGATTTCCAGTAAAGCCATCATTACTTTTTGGAGGTAAGGCTTGGGAAGACATCCTGGTGAGGTCAGCTCTCCTTTATTTCAAAGGACTCCTGGTTACTTGGACTAAGTGCTCTCTGTAAGACTGAGCTCATGACATTTGTGTTTTGCCAGGAGAGAAAGAGTAGTTTTTATTGTTAAGAAGAAAACTGGGCTTCACTTGCTTCTGAAATGTTGTTTTCACTAATGAGGTAGCATAAAAGAGAATATGGGAGGATGGAGGCATATTTATTACTTTGGTAAAATGGCCATTGTTGCCATAAGCCTGTATTGTGAAGTACTTACTAAGAATAGGCAATGGAAAATTTCAGACTCTCTATATTTGCTCAAGGACAATTTGTAGGTATTGTGTAACTCATTTAATTGTCTTTTTACTGTCAGTTACCAGCACAAATGATACCCTTACTGAAGGTGTTAATAAATGAACAAGAACTCATTTCGTGTGTATGAACACATGTGTTTCCAAAGATGTATCGCCCCCTCATGCTAAAAGACATACTTGTGGTAACATGGTTTGTTGTTTGAGACAGAGACTTACTATGATTTATCCAGTGACAGGGTGTGATTAAGTTCTGTCCTCTGGGTGTGCTTGTCTGTTCCCAGCTATAGAGCAGGGCAGGTGCTACATTTTACATGCCTTTGGCTTCTCAGAAGGTGGCGAGCTTTCCAAATGGAAAATTTTAGAGCTAAATACATTTGTCATGGTTGGATTTGGTGAAAACATGGGAAGATGAAATAAGATTAGATATTGATGACATTTTAAAAAGACATAGAATTATTAAAAACCAAAAGTAGCTCTGTATAACTGTCTTATTGGTTGATTTATTTTATTTGGTTACAAATGATTATTCTGATATAATATGTAAATAACCTGAGTTTATTGTCCTTTTTAGAAAAATGTGTAAAGCCATAGTCCAAGAAAATTTTTGCTTTAAAATCTGATTTAAATTTTAGCAAATGATCTCTATTTAGTGTCAGTGTGTGGTAACTCGTAAGTGCCCTAAAATCTGTTAATTGCATAATATGTATAATAAATGATTAATTACTAAATGGTCAGTTCATTGTTAGACTTCTCTTTCAGTGGTGACATTTGGATAAAACCATAAAGCCATGTAATGTCCAGATATTAGGATGTACTATAAATTAAAACTTGAAAACTTTGAAAAGGAAACTATTATTTTATTTAAAACTGCTGTTTTAAAAAGAAACTATTCCTTTATTCGAAGTTTAAATCATTTTTAAAAATATTATCTTAAGAATAAAAGTCCTAGCTTTTGACTTTTAGCCTAGAGGAGGCATAGGTGTGACTTTCTTTGGTCCTCCCCAGTTGGGGTTCTTCTGACACCAGCTGCCTCCACTGCAACCCTGACGTTTGACCCCAGTGAGATCAAAGTTGTGTATCTGTGTACACTGGTGGAGAAGTTGCTCCCATGTCTGAGGTCTGCCCTGGCCTCTGAGATCGGCCCCTTGGGCTTGTCTTCATAAAAGGTTGGTGATGATATCACCAAAGCAACTGGTTATTGGAAGGGTCTGAGGATGACAGTGAAACTGACCATTCAGAAGAGACAGGCCCAGACTGAGGTAGTACCTTCTGCCTCTGCTCTGATTATCGAAGTCCTCAAAGAACCACCACAAGATAGAAAGAAACAAGAAAACATTAAGCTCAGTGAAAATATCACTTTTGATGAGATTGTCCACATTGCCTTAAAGATGCAGCACCAATCGTTAGTGAGAGAACTCTCTAGAACCATTATGAAAGATCCTGGGGACTGTGCAGTTGGTGGGCTGCAATGTTGATGGCCTCATGACACCATAGTGACATCAGCAGGGGTGCAGTGCAGTGCTGGCTAGTTAAGAAATACAAAGGAGAATGAGAATATACCAATTAGAGATATTTGACTGAAAAAAAAAAATCCTAGATTTCTGAATTTTAATGGAAGTTTTTAAAATTTATTTTTTAAATCCTCATCCAAGGATATGTTTATTGATGAGAGAGAGAGAGAGAGAGAAACATCCATCAGTTGCCTCCCTCTATCTTTTGGTTTATAGGACAATACCCCAACCGACTGATCCGCTTGGGCAAGGCTTTTTGTTTTATTTTAATAATATTCTAAATTATTTGATTATTATTCTGTTCTTAAATCAATATTCTACATTAAGAATCACCTACCTGGGAGAAGAGTGGAAATAGGCAATTATTTGATAATACTATATTAAAATTTGAATTTCCCTAATTCTTTACATTATTTTTAACGTATTTCAGTATTCTATTCACATTGTAATATACTTGTAACTAGTTTGTAAAATTGAAAAGTAAAACATGAACATCCATAGTACTTTTTAAGGTAACACAGAAAAGTCCTTGGCCTCCTGTTCAGAGGCAGCAACTTCAGCAGTTTCCTGGCATAATCTGCTAACTAAAAACATAGTTCTTGTTTGCTTATTTGTTTGGTTTTTTAAGAGAGGGGAAGGAAGGGAGAGGGGGGAGAGGAACATTGATTGGTTGCCTGTTGCATGTGCCCCAACTGGGGGGCCAAACCCACAGCCTAGGTATGTGCCATGACTGGGAGTCGCACCTGTGACCTATTGGTACACAGGACTGTGTTCCAACCAACTGAGCCACCCTGCCCAGGGCTAAAACATGTATTTCTTGTTGAAATGCTGTTGTTGTTAAATTTTTTGTTTCATTTATTATTCTACTTTTCATTTTGTGGTTTTTATGTTTGTTTTTATTAGAATACTTTGGGGGATAATTACATTTTTTTAATGGAGAGATATTTGTAATTAAGTTACATGGCTGCAACTTACACAAACTACACAAAATGTGCATTTTCTTTATGAGAGTGTGGTATTGTTAGTGGTAGTGATAGGGTGAGGGTAGGAATGGGTGGTGGTTCTTCAAAGAATATCATCAGCATGACTCTTTGAGCGAGGTGCCTTACAAATGAGTTTTCTTTTCTTCTAAGATTTTATTTATTATTTTTAGAGATTTATTATTTTTAGAGGGAGGGGAAGGGAGAGAGGCAGAGAGGGAGATAGGCATCAATGTATGGTTGCCTTTCACCTGCCTCCAGCTACGGACCTGGCTGACGACCTGGCCTACAACCTGGTGATGTGCCCTGACTGGGGAATTGAACCAGTGACCTTTGGGTGTACAGGCTGGCACCTTATCCACTGTGCCATCAGCCAGGGCTCACAAATGAGTTTTCTTGATGGAAGGCAAACTTCATGTCAAGAAAAAACCCCTTCCAGGTTTGGAGCTGGAAAATAAAATCACATGTAGACCTAGTATTAAATCACAGTATTACACTGGTATTGTGAGTGAAGGTTACATTGTTAACAACCTTAGGTCTCTAGTAAGAGCATGCCATCATTTCAGAAACTATAAGCACACTGAAAACAAAAACAATATTCATGAACTAATTTCTCTTTTTAAATTCAGGCTTGCTTTATTGAGTTCCAAGTTTCTTTTGGTTTTGGACTCTCCCTGCAACTCCACAAGGGGGCAGGTGAGGGAAAGGAAACGAACTGGGCTGGACCTGGTTTGAGTCTCACTTTTATTCATCCATTGAATAAAGTGATTTTTCAGAATCCAGTAACTAGACTTCTGAAACAACTAGTGGTTCTCCTACTCTTCAGACACAAAATAACACCAGAAGTTTAAAACGGGATTTAAACCGTAATATTTCAAAAATGGTTTCCAAAGCATTATTACTGCCTTTAATGTTTTCTGTTAATGACTTGGGCTTTAAAATCTAAGTTTTGCAAGGTGTGGTTTTGGATAACATGTTGCAGTTTCTCATGCATTGAGGGCAATGTAGCCTAGTGGGAATATGTCAGCTGGGCAATTGATGAGCTGTGGGCAGAGTTACTGGCTTAGGTTTCAAAGCTTTCCCAATTCTGAAAGACCTTGGTTACGATTGTCAGCGTTATTGAGCGAGTTATGCTCATAAACTTGTAAATATATTATGGTTTACATATATGCAAAGACATTCTTTTAGAAGTATGTTTGATAAGAATCATCTGAACACCATGTAAGTTGATTTTTAGTCTGTGGGAATTTTAAATGAGCATCAATAGAGTTTTATGTGAATTGATCATTTCTTTGTATGGAACTGGTATTTGGTTACTCTAATGGAAGTTTTTCTTCTTCCATGTGATATATGTTTGTTCTTGAATATATTTCTTTTGAGGAAGTGCTGTTTTTCCAAGTAGACTATGTGGTTTCAACTAATCCAAGATACTGGGGTGGGGAAATGATGGGATAAACATGCAAAAATTGATTTCTTTTGTTTGATGTATATTTTGGTATCTGTTTTGCATGAGTGTTCTTCCTCTGTCACCACCATTAAGACCTCTGATCATCAAAGTTTCTGTATTCCTGTAGTGTGCCATATCATTACAATGACACTGTTATCTTACATTCCTATAGCATTCTTTTTTTCAGCACTTAATGCCTTTTATTCCTAAGCTTCATGCATGAATTATGTAGCATATGTGAAGAGGCTTAAACTGTTTCCATTACATTCTTTCTGGATGGCTCCTGTTATATTTAGGGTATATTTATACTTTAGACAAAGTAAGAATGTTATTGTTGTTGACCTTGACACCAGATAACTGGGCAGACATTATATAGCCATGTTTGAATCCTCACAAAATGTTCTGTTAAAGCCAACGGAGTCCTGGCGGGAGACCCTTCTGGACAGCAGAGTCATGGAGCTTTTCTTTACAGTAAGTTGTACCTTTCCCCTTAGTAGCGAAGACCGCCAAAAGAGCCACTGAAGCCTTCTTTTCTAATCAATGAATCTGCCAAAAGAAAATTACATAGAAATGTTCTTGCTAATTTATAAAAGTGTCTAGAATTATGAAGGACTTACTATCCTAGAGCTGAAGTTCTCCAACATTGTGGTCTCAGGACCCTTTACACTCTTAAAAATTATTGAGGATTCCAGAGAGTTTTTGTTTATGTGAGTTATAACTATTAATAATATTTGCCACATTAAAAAGTCAAGCTGAGAACTTCACAAAATAATTTAATTCATTTAAAAATAGCAACACCAAACCGTGACATAATATTTAAGTGAACAAATAGCTATATATTTGAAAACAAAAAGCTTAGTGAGAAGAGTGGCATTGTACATTTTTGCAAGTCTTTTTAATGTCAGGTTTAATAGAAGACAGCTGATCTCATATCTGCTTCTGTGTCATTTGGTTACAGTATTATACACCACATATAGCCTTGGGAAACTCCACTTGTATACATGTGTAGCAGTAAGGATGGAACAGACAAATATTGCCTTAGTATTGTAGGAAAACAGTTTTGCCCTTAGAGATAGCCAGGCAGGGTTCTAGGAACCCTTAGGAATCACTGGACTGCATTTTGAGAACTTCTATTCTAAAGTAGTATACTTTTTAGGTACAAATTAGTCATGGGTGAAGTTAAGGTTATTGCATAGAGTGTATTTTAACTATAACTTTAATGTGGTTTCTTATTTGCTAAATACAGAGAAGTAAGCATAATGTTCCATGTTTCCCCACAACCCTAGTATAATAGTCAGAAGAGGGGAAAAGGTAATGTGTATATGTGTGTGGGTGGAGGGGAAACTGTTAACAGTGTGAGCATACAAGTTAGATCTAATGATTAAGGCAAAGGTCCAAATAAAGACCAATTTAAAGAAGACTATTTTGCTTAATTCCAAATACTAATTATAATTTCTTACCTTTTCATATTTAAAAAATACTATTTACTAGAGTTACAGCTGTGTTCTATGGGTGGAAACATTAAGGTGTTTTCCATGGAAAGGTTCAGAGTAAGGATTACCTTTATTTTTTTTCTTTGAATCAGAAATAGTGACTAAAAACACTGTCTATATCAAAGAGGTTATTGTAACTAAACTGAAAAATTCTGTTGCTGGCTTCATCTGTCAGAAAGTGTTTTGCTACAGATCCAAGTTCAGTTGTTTGTGTTGCTCATTCGGCTGAAAGTAAACCCACTCCAGCAGTTCTGTGCAAAGGTGGAAAACTTGCTGGCAGCCCTGGAAGTGGTGGCTCCAAATCTGAACAGCTGTCCCCACAAACCAGACAGCTGCGCCTGTCAGCTGTGAAGCACCATGTGTAAATAACTTTTGAATTCGAAAGTTAACCCTTTTTCACTTTGTTATTTTAACAGCTTTGTGTTTGTGACTTCTTACTTTCATTTAAGCAGTTTATAAACAATTTAAATTTTATTTATTAGAAAAATGACAATCACTAATTTTTAAAGGTTTTCATTTTTTACTAAATTTATTTTTAGTTATATGAATTCATTACCTAATTAAAAGCAATTTTCCATGACATACCTCCACTATTTTTGTTTTGAGTAGATAAACATAAATAGGCTATTATATGGACTCAAGATGAAGTACATTGATTATCTGAATTTAGGAACACTTTTAAGTATTATTTGCACCCCCAAAGTTCACGAACTGGTCTATTTTTCTCTTTTCCATAAGCTGGTGGAAAAACCTTCCCATTAATTCTTCTTCCTACCTCTTTCATCAGATTTTTTGATGCCATTTAGGATATCTTATTTCTCTGCTCTTTGCATAAATAGCAGTGTTCCTGCATTAGTTCTCAACTTTGCTGACTACATACACATTCCTTGGGCTGCCCCTTCCCCACATAGGACCTCAGGCACCACTACTCCACTGATGACTCCTAGGTCTATATTCAGCACAGGCTGCTCCAGAGTCCAGGGCCTTATAATCCTAGTGCTTACTGGAAATTTGGATTTGGAAGGCCCACAGACATCTCAGGGTCATCATGTTCCAGAGAAGTCATCACCTCACTCATTGGCTCTCTCTGCTCCTTGTCTTCATCCTTATCCTGCCTCACCCTTCACCTCTCTAGGTGTTCTACTAGACCTGGCTTTTCCTTATCTCTTTGCTTCTTCCCAGTTTGGGTGATGAATTCAGTTTTCAGTGTGTAGAATATAGTTCAGATATGATAGAACTTTTTAAGTGCTGATATTGGTATGAATCTATTATGTAAGAATTGTTGGTTCATTATGGGTTTTATGTGGCTCATATCTCAAAGAACAGCATACTAAGGATAGTTTCTTATTTTTATTTTATTGCATAATAAATGTTAGTTATTTCATCAAAGGTATTCTTTCTTGTGATTTGTCACTTGTAGACCAGGAACAAGAAGCATTTGGCTCTTTGGGCAGTGAAGAAACCTACTGTTGTCCCAGAATGCATTGTATCTATCCATTGATAGACTGGGTCTGTTGGTATCGTGTTTAATGCTGGTCAGGTGCAAAGGCATGATGACAGAATGTAGTTAACAGTTTTCAGATAAGGAACTTCCAAATGAATTGTGTTCAAAAGTTCATGAAAGAAAATGTGAACATAGGAACCTGTGGATTATACTTTAAATTCACTATATAAAACTTAAAATATAGACTCTACATATTTTGAAAACCATTTGTGTTGTTCTGGATCAGGGGTTGGCAAACTCCTTCTGTAAAGGCCCTTAAAAAGAATAAGCGGTTAGGCTATGCAGGTCTCAGAGGCAGCTCCTGAGCTCTGCCCTTGTCCTTGTTGTACAGAAGCAGCCTAGGCAGTACCCCTGTACACTTCTGCACAAGCAGGCTGTGTTCCAGTAAGACTTTTTCACTTGCTGTAAAAGTGTGGATTTTGTATAATTTTTACGCCTTGAAATATTTGATTCCTTTTGCCCCCATTCCCCCTAGCCATGTGAAAATGTAAAACCACTGCCATACAAAACGGGTAGGAGGCCAGATTTGACCCAGGCATGGTGGTTTGCCAGCCGCTGTCGTAGATAGAAGAGGGTAACATACTTTAAGCATGTCAGTAGATCCATTAACTTTGTGATTTTTTAGTGTTTTAAATTTCTTAGACCAACCCTGATGAAATTCAGGAATTAAAACTTAATAGAATCAAAGGGTAAAGAAGGATTTTTACCTTCTTTGTCTCAGCACTATACCAGTGAATACTTGAGAGAAACTGTCTAACTTTAATTATTATGATTTGCAAAGTCAAAGTAAACATAACCTGAAACAAATGGAGAATAAATGTTTAAAATTATGTTACATTCAGAAAGACAGATTTGTGTAGGAAAAGGGCTGAAGAATTCAAATGATTACAAAAAGTAGAAATTGGTCACAAGTAAATGATATATAATTATCACAATTTTTTTACTTTTTTCTTTTGCTGTTTTAATTAGGCTAGCTCACAGAAATGAAGCATCTTTAAAATCTGAGACTATTAGTAACACAGTAAAATTAGGGAGCAGTATTTTGGGAGCACTTCCTTCATAAGGAATACTGTACCACGTGTTTTGCATCGATGCTGCATCATTGAGATAAAATCTAGATGAAATTTAAAGTGGATTTAAATATAATTTAAAGACCATTTTTATTTTAAAATATTTTACCATTTATTAATGATGCAGGATAAAATAAGATTAAAACAAATTTTAGGCAATCTCAGAGTTATTGAGAGAGTGCTTTATATCATTTGAATGAATGAGTGTCTAGGGATTGAGCAGTATATTGGTTTTCTCTGTATACAATTGTTTACTTCTACTAAAGCAGCATCTGTACACTTCTGATTGAACTTGCCTGCTAACTTTAGCAAGGAGCTGTAGCGAAGCATAGCTAGCATAATACAGATGACTGTCGTCGTTGCTGTTTTTAGAAGAAGCAGTATGTCTGACTGGCTGGCATCTGTTTCTCTCTTTGTCATAACATGCTGGAGACAGTTCAATTTTCAAAATGTAGGTAGCCCTCAGTTAAAGTTAATTAATGTGTTTAAAATCGTGGCCTATAAGGTAAAATAAACTGAGGGACATTCTCAAATATAGTTTAATTCAGGAATTAATTTTCTAGAAATAACCAGCTACTGTGAAGTTTTCTCTTACCTCATTCGGCATGATAGACACGTGACACTTACAAAGAAGAATTTATTTTTATGGATTAGTAATTCTTTCTAACAGGTACATCGAAAAATCAGAGAGGATTCGGATATGGCACAAGATTCTCTGCAGTGCCTCGCCCAGTTAGCTTCTCTGCATGGACCTGTCTTCCCCGATGAAGGAGCACAGGTTGACTACCTAGCACACTTCATTGAGGGTTTACTGAGTACTATCAATGGGTAGGTATACTTGCCCTTTGTCACTGATAAAATGAACTTTCAGGTTTTTCTGTATGTTTAACAGTGGCAGAAGAAAGAAGCTAATGATTTTTTCCCCTTTGTACATTTTGAGTTATATGAATAATTTGAAATTAATTCAGAGACATGCCTTTAAGAATGAATGAATAGGTGATAATTTTTGCCTGTTTGAAAATGAGTTACTGGAACTTGCCTGCTACCACTAGTAACACTTGTTACCTGGTTTGTAGAATTGAAATAGAAGATTCTGAAGCTGTGGGGATCTCCAGCATTATCAGCAACCTGATAACTGTGTTCCCTCGAAACGTCTTAACTGCCGTTCCAAGTGAACTTTTCTCGTCCTTCGTGAACTGCCTCACACACCTCACTTGTTCCTTTGGGCGAAGTGCTGCACTGGAAGAAGTGGTAAGTGGCTATTCTGAAGTACATGCTGTCTGTTCAGAAGGAAATTGCTGTGCCTTTGTGACATTTCAGATGACAAGTGATCATTTTCAGTGAGTGCTAGCTGTTGTTAAAATCGCATTTTTGTTTATATGTGCAAATTATTTGGCAATCTGTGTTTGGAAACATGACTTTAAAAATTTTGGTGGATTAAAATCACTTTAGTAGATTAAATTTATTGGTCTCAAGATTTAAATTTTGTGATAATTTAGTACCTGAATGTAGGAAGTGGAATGAAACATTTATACTAAGAATTACGTTGACAAGGAAATAGTATAAATAGCCCGTGGACATGGACAATAAAGGTGGGGACTGTCTGTGGGAGAGGGGAGAGGGTGGGTGGGGCAGGGGAGAGGAGTGGCAGAAGATGGGACAATGTAATACAACAACAATAAATTAATAAAAATAAAAAGAATTATGTTGAAAGCCCATTTTAACAATAATAACTTTTAAGTTTAAATGATGCTGCTAACTTTGTGGTAGGGTTGTGATAGTGTATAACTGTATATATTAATTGAGAAATTTAGAAATTTGGACTTCTCTGGAAATTATGTAAATGTTATTTGGTTCAAATAATTGTAATCATGCCTATTTTGATTAGCCTGTGCTCTTTAATTCTTTTGCTATGGTTTAATAGTATGTATATCTTGGTTAAATCTAATTTACATTAAAATTAAGACTAATAACAGTACTGAAGATGTTTTTAATAAAAATTTTCAAATGTATATTTTCCAAAATTTTATATTAATTAAAAAACATATACTAAAACTCTTTGCAACACAGCTGCATTTGTAACAGTTACTGTAAATAACCACATTAATCATGGGAAATCGTTATTTTCCTACACAATAGTTACTCAATTATAAAACTAATTTTTCTCTTTTTGAATCAAAATGCGGATATTTTTCAAAGACTGTAAGGGTTAAGAGAGTACAGCTATCTATTAGGATTTCATGCTGAATCTTAGCTGAGCCCTTGGGTTGGGTGTCTGGCAATGTGGATTCGTAACCCTTAGCAGCTCAGAGGTCAAAGAACTTCAGAGTTCTTGGGAGTATCTGGTTGGGCATTAGTGGTTCAGTGAGAAAAGGAACCAGTCCTGCAGATATTTGTATGTTGGAAAAAATGTGGGTAGTGAAGGAATCAAAGCTTAAAGGCATGTGTGAGATTTGAATTTCTCAGAGAGAAAACATTATGTCCTAAGCAGAGAAATACAGGGAAATTTTAAGTATTTAAACTTTATTCAGACCGCATTCAGATTTTCACATATTTTGAGTCAGTGAGGCTTCATTTAATACAGCTCTGTTGTACTTTGTTCCCCTTGGTTTATGTGTTTTCTAAACCAGATTAAATACCATGTTCACCTCATATTTAGAAATACGGCTACCTTTTGGTTTCTGTTTGCTGGTTAAGGATGTTCCTCAATGTTTTATAGAAGAATCGCTGGGAGATATAGAACATTCTTGGTTTGCAGAGTTAGAGTTTATTTATTTTGATCAGGAGACAGACAACTTGGCAACAGTTTTTCTGCCAAGGTCTTGACCCAGAAAAATATTGGACTACAGAAAGCCTAGCCGCATTTTCTGAGAAATGTGCTTGTTAGGAGTACTTGATGGGTTTCATTGAAGAAAAGTGTTAATTTCTTTTCATTAATCAGTTTCTCTTAACTGACATGTGTATGACATTTTAAAGTGTTTTAAACAATAATTTGTTACCTCTTGAAAAAGGCAGAGGGAAGAGATTTGTATAAAGCTTGCATGACTCACTGCTGCATTGGCGAGGTTGGTGAAGTCAGGCTGGGGCAGCGGGCACCCTCACAGGGTGAGCTGCCCCAGGGCTGACGGAGTCCTCCTCAGTGTCATCTTGGCCTCCTGCTGAGCCAGAGTGAAGCTTCTGAGATGGAGACCACATCACATGATACAGAGTTGTTGAACAAAGGTGGAAAATGTGTTAACAGAACAATTGAGGGGTATTAAAAAAACGGCTTTGGGAGTCTGTGGAAAAGACAGATCATAAATTTTGGAGGGAAACAGTACTTTGTGAGCCAAGGACTCAATCCTGGGCAAATTGCTTACCCTTTGTGAGCATGCTTCCTTGTTGGTAAAGTTAGAATGATAACTGACGATGTTTTATGAAGTGGATCAACGATATGAAGGTTCCTGTACGTGTGCACAATAAAATATGGAATAATAATGATAAATTTGAGTGCCTGTATTATCTGTACTCTTATTAAGTAAGGCTAACTCTAGCAAACTAATAATTTAAATATTTGTTTTCTTTATAATTTTAATTTTATGAATATTTTGTTTTTTTTTTTATATCAAAGGCATTTCTTTTTGCAATAGAAAAACATTCAGCATATACATTTGTTTTATTGTGATATTTTTTCAGAACTGCATTTATTTAGGAACACACATAGATTATATCCCTTTTTAGAAACTTAAGTCTCAGATCTTGATTATGTTGCCGTATATGTTGCCATAGCAAGGGTAAAAAGAGCATCTTGATGGGAAGAAAATTTCTTGATGCTTGTGTGTAGTTTAGTGTGTAGTTTATGAAGCATGTCCTTGCTTGTTGGCTTTAGCCTGTGTGTGAAGAGGCTATTTGTGACTCATTCTCATCTTGCAGTGACCTGAAACTCTGTGCTCAAAGCCTTTAACCATGTTGTCCTTGCTGTTAAATTTCTTGCTATTACTAGAGGCTTCCTGAAGCCAAAGATTTTTCATGGCCTCCAAGTAATCAAATTATTGTCTGTTGCTGGACTGAACAGGTGAGTGAGAGTGTTTGTAGGGATTAAATTATTGACTTTAACAATTAAAATCCTAACAAAAAATTGGCGTTATTATGCCAACTATTTATAAAATGTTTATTTTACAAACACATGCATTTGAATTGATTCAGTGAAATATGAAAAGAATATGCCGCAAATCTGGTACTATGGTGTCTTGGTTTCTTTTGCCAGTAGAGAATTTTCAGTTCAGCCCCTGGTAGGTTATTCAGACAGAAGCTACATAACATGTAGAGTTAATTGCATAAGCAGCCATCATGCTATTTACGCACTGAAGTATATGAGTGTTTGGGTGGGTGGCATAGGAATTAGGGAGATGATGGTGGCTAAACTTGATAAAGGAAGAACTTTACATTTAATTTTAGTACATTTGTTGCCCATTATCAAAACCAGCAGGACAAGGTAGTAAAGAAAAAGATACTTGATGAAGCTGTTAGAAGTTTATCATAGTGTGTAATGCCTACTGGGTGAGTGGGTGGCTTTAAGCTTTAGCAATCTTAATACTGTACTGGTTTCTCGAGCTCCATGGATAGTTATTGGGTTGGCCAAAATATTGGTTTTCTTTTCTTTTGTCTTAGTTGTCTTTAACTTCATTTGAAACAATTTTGTTAGATTGTGTTGTGATAGCTGTCATATCAGCATGTATTTTAAGAAACATCAAAATTGGTGAGTTTCCATGTAGCAATTTTATTTTTTAATTTTTAAAAAGATTTCATTTAGAGAGAGGAGAAGGGAGGAAGGAAGAGGGGGAGAGAAACATCAATGTATGGTTGCCTTTCACCTGTCTCCAGCTACAGACCTGGCTGGAGACCTGCCTAGAGTCCTGGCTTGCAACCTGGTTATGTGCCCTGATGGGAATTGAACCAGCTACCTTTGGGGTCTCAGGCCAGTGCCATTCCACTGGGCTACCAGCCAGGGCTTGTGTAGAAATTTTAATATTAAAGATGGAAGAAAATATGCAACATTTTCAATATATTATGCTTTATTTCAAGAAAGGTAAAAATGCAACTGAAAAATAAAAAAAGATTTGTGCAGTATATGGAGAAGGTGCTGTGACCGATCAAAAATGTCAAAAGTGGTTTTCATAGTTTCATACTGGAAATTTCTCATTGGACAATGCTCCACCATTGGGTAGACCAGTTAAGTGGATTATGATTAAATTGTGACATTAATTGAGAAGTTCAATGTTCTACCACACTGGAGATAGCCAACACTGCTCAGAATATCCAAATCAATAAAGTTACTGGTGAAAATGAAAAATGTGTCTTATTTTACATAAAAAAATCATATGAACTTTTGGCCAACCCAGTACTTTGTAGGGAAGGAATATGGTCAAAAGGAGTCCATTGAGGCCAGATTACAAACTGAGTAGTAGGAAGCAAAGCTGGGGGACATTTCAGTGATAGGAGGGCAAGCAGTTGCTGACTTTCTGGGATGGTGATGTCAGCATAATGCACTGAGCTCAGGAGAGGAGAGATTGTTTGGTAGCGACACTGCGCGCCTACCTGGCATTACGATGGTGCTCTGCAGAGCAAGACACAGACTGGCCATCATGGGCATTCCCTCCCCCTGTCTGAAAGACCAAGGAAGTGGTAGGCAGGCATATTTTTAAATCTTGCATATTTTAAGTGGACTTAAAAAAATAATGCTAACAGTAACTTTAGCTCTCCTGGGATATTTGGAAGAAAATTGGTTACTTTGCATCTTAGAGACTCTTATTAAACTTTAAATAAAGTTCATTGTTTTTATTTAGCTCTGGTTGGATCATAGTTTGGCCAATGCTAAGTTGTCAGCTCTACTTTTTAAAAATCTGCTTCACCAGTCCCAGTACAGAACTACTGTTTACATTTTACAGATGACTGGTACATAAGATAGTGTGTAGTGGATTTAGAATAAAGTTTATTTACTGTCATAACTATTGTTCCATATTGTATCCTTTGTATTGTTTAATACTAGCACTAGAAACATAACCAGATCTAATGGCCAGAGGTTTAAAATGAATGTTACAGCGAGGTAGAGAAAGAGGATTGGTTTTTTTATCCAAGTGAGCCAGGGGAGTTCCTGAGATTTCACTCAAGTAGGAGTGTTGCTTCCATAAATATATACTGAATACCTACCATGTATGTGCCAGGAATGGCACTTAATTCACATATATTCTTCAGCATTAAGAATTTGGAAATTTGTTATGCATTTCCAGAAAGAAGACAGGGTGTTAATCTAGGAGTGTAACATTTAAAAACTCTATTTACAATTACAACTCAAACTCAGTGTTTTTATGGGGTAGATTTTTTTTTTAAAGTGATCTATCTATAAGACTCATTGAACAGCTGTACTGTTTGTCCACTAAATCAATTTCTTCTGAGGGATTTCAGAAGCCAGGAATACTGTCAGCTGCACAGGTACTCTGAAGTTAAATAAAAATCTAGAGAGAATGAATTTTATTTTGTATTTGACATTTAAAAACTTCTATATGCTTATTTAAAATGGAGAGTTCATAAACTTTTATTTGTTCTGTTTCTCCAAATTGCCATGTTTGCCCTAAATGATACTGCTGTCCTAGGAAAAGGGTCCCAGTACTCACCCTTCTAATCTCCAAGCCTGCAATGTCCTGTCCTGGGAATGTTCTGCCCTGTGCATTTCATGTATTATTTGACCTGTCATTGGGCTCCGAGGGTTGTAGAGTTTCAAATGGCTATAAAAGATTTCATTTATATTAAGTAAAAATTTTATATATATTTATATATATATAAAAGTTCCATGAATAATAAACTGAACAATTGTGTACTAATCATCCAGATTAAGAAATGGTATATTGTTAGAGCCTATTCTTCCCTTAATGTTGACCTGGAGTGTTTAACCCCTTCTGTGACTGCGAGCACAGTTTTTGTTGTGTAACTTATTTTTGCCAAATGATTTTTTTCATTGTGTTTGCAAAGGAAGGCTGCACGTAAATTTCCTGCCATTGTTTAAGTGGCACTTTGTTTCATTCTCTATGAGCCCTGATAGTTTGTTTTCATTCCCAAATCCTTATGAAGCAGTATGGCCGCAGCACCCTCCAGCTGGAAATTGAAACACAAAGTCATGGAACTTCTTAAAGGTGGTTATTCCCTAGAATAAACTTTTCCATGTGAGAATTAATTTTACTGCTCTTTTTAATACCTGTGACTCAATGCTTTTGAAAAATACCTCATGTAATTTATATTTACAAATGAGACACTGCTAATAATGGTCAAAGAGAGCTTCCTGATTCCATGGAAAAGATTTGGAGTTGTCATGTTGGTTATTTGCTGTTTGTGGAGAAGAATCTAATGTTGAGGTCTCTTATACCAAAAACCTCATAGTAACTGTAGTACTGTTGTGGTGAGGAGTCGTCTTAGAGTTTGCAGCATAACAGTTAGATTTTCAACTATTGTACATGAGATTTATCTTCTGTACAAGACCTACCTTTTTCATTCTCCAGTATCTGATATTAGGTATCCACACATGTATATTTTTTAGAGTAGTTTTGGATTCACAGCAAAATTGAGTGTACACGGAGTTCCCATTTATCCTCTCCGTAAACACGTGGCCTTCCCACTATTAATGTCCCCCACCAGATGGTACATTTGTTACAGTTGATGAATCAGCATTGACACATACAAATCGCATGAAGTCCACAGTTCACACTAGAGTTCACTCTTGGTGGTGTACATTCCCTGGGTTTGGACAAATGTAAAATATAATGTACTCACCATTACAGTATCATGCAGAGTACTTCCACTGCTCAAAAGATCCCATGCGCTCTGCCTGTTCATGTCCCCACTCCACCGCCTCACAACCATGGATATTTTTATTGTCTCCATATTTTTGCATTTTCCAGAATATATAGTTGGAGTCAAATAGTAATGTTAAATTTAATTTCTGAAATTTTATTTAAAGTCCAAAAGGGGAGCAACGTATATATTGAAAAGTTTTCTTTGCAAAACTTTGTTTGGTTGCATCTTCATAAATGCAGTCAATGGCTGTTTATATATTCACACTAGGCAAAGGAAGATTTTTTTCTCTGGCTGAAGAGCTGTAGACTCACGTCTGTGCACTTCCAGGTTAATTACAGGCATTGAAATGTAAGTGCTGATAGCATATTTTGATCACCTTCCCCACCCTTCATTCCCAAATGGAGTAAGTGGGGTCAAGTAGTTTCATAAGCTCTAAGCCCCTATCCAAAGCCTTTTTGGCAGCACGCCGGCCAATACTTGGGGTGTGAGTGCATGGTGTCTCGCTGGGATGCCGCCGTCATTGCTGTGCACGTGCTCAGACTTGGCTGCTGGGTGTTGGCCAGGGTGGCCATGGAGCAGGGCCAAGGGTTTATGAAAAAGCACTCACTAGGTTAGGTTTCAGCTCTCTTGTGATTAGGCTGAAAGCTCTAGTTGCCAATTAACGTTAGCTACATTTCTCACCCTTAGCCTGATTCATTACTTGGTGTTCAGAAGGAATCAGCTCTTTAGCAGTTTTTAGTTCTTATTTTAAATCACCATCCCATGAATAGGAGCTCTTACAGTGTCCTCCTGTCTTCCGTTTTGTCTCATATCAGGGCTTCATAGGCGGGACTATTGAACTCTGTCAACAAAAAGGCTCTTTTATGTTTTATTTGTACTTTTCTGTATATGCATAAGTGAACTACAGTATCATGCATGATAGATGTACTAAAGAACAATGAAGGTAGTTCTTAGAAAATGCCCTACTTCTTCCTTGAGACACTGGAGGTCAGAGGATGCTACTGCCTGAGCTCCTCTTAAGATGTGTTACCAGTCTGTTTATTTTGGCAAGAGAAACTGTTAAGACTTAACAAATGATGTCTGCAAAGCACATGCTTTGTGAAGTATATAAACAGGCCACAGATGTTTCTGTGGGAAGAAGTGATCTTTGCATTCCCATGCTTAGCCCTTAACATTCATTAACTGTTTGTTCAGGAATAAAACTGCTTTCTTCTGTGCTAATAACAAATTGAATATTGTGTTGGCCTTTTTAGCACTGTGTTTGATCATTATGTGTTCTTTCTTTAGACCTCAGAACCACCTTAAATGATTTTATTATATCATATTTGATAGACAAATATATATTGTTCTGAAACAAAATGACTTACGACCCAGTGCAAGAATGTTACTAGTACCATGGTTGATGGTACTAGTGTGCCCCTCCCATTGATAGTTTCCATATACTTTTTACCAAGTTTCCCTAGCATTACCATGTCTTGAGCATTAAAATTCTTGCCAAACTTGCAAGTATAAAACATGGTCTTAATTTGCTTTCCCAGGTTCTAATAACATTGAACATCTTTTCATATTTCACTGTCATTTCTTCTGCGATTTGCATTATTAGTTCCTTGTTTTAGATACTTACCTTTCCTGTACTTTCTTCTAAATGCTTTAGAAGTTTGCCTTTCATGCTCCAGCGTGGTAGCTTGGTTGGTTAGAGCATCTTCCCAATATGCCAATTGTAGGTTCAGTCTCTGGTTAGGCACATAACAGAGTCATCCAATGAATGCATAATTGAATGGAACAACAAATTGATGTTCCCCCTCTTCCTTCCTCTCTCCCTTTTTCTAAAATCACTAAATAAAAAATTAAAAAGTTTGCCTTTCATGACTTTACTACTTTAGAATTTAATCTTGAATATGGTATGAAGATTTAATTTTCTTTCCATACGACTAACAGATTTTTCCAGCAACATTTATTTGTATTTATAATTTCTGTTCTTTCCTTCCCTAATTTTATTGAGAAATAGTTGACATACATTATTGTATAAATTTAAGGTATACAGAATAATCATTTGACTTGCACATTTTGTGCAACGACAACTACAATAGGTTCAGCTAACATCTGTCATCTCATATAGATATAACAACAAAAGAAAAACTCTATGGTGTGAAAATTCTTAGCATCTACTCTGAAGAGCTTTCATGTTATATAGCAGGCAGCTAGTCATCAAGATGTACCTCATATCCCTAGTGTGTGTGTGTTTTGTAACTGCAAGCTTAAACCTATTGACCCTTTGACCCTTTTTCTCCACCTCCCATCTCTAGTAATCATAAATCCACAGTCTGATCTCTGTGAGTCTTTTTTTTTTTTTTTTTTAATTCTACATGTAAGTGAGATATGGTATTCGTCTTTGGCTTATTTCACTTAGCATAATGCCTTCAGGGTCCATCCATAATATTGAAATGGTAATATTTCCTCTTTTTTTTATGGCTGAGTAATATTCCATTTGTGTGTGTGTGTGTGTGTGTGTGTGTGTGTGTGTTTAACAATTTCTTTATCCATTAATCCTTTGATGGACACTGAGGTTGTTTCCATATCTGGACTATTATAAATAATGATGCTGTGAACATAGAGGTACTCTTATCTCTTTGAGATAATGTTTCTGTTTCCTGTGAATATATTCCAGAATTGGAACTACTGGGTTGAATATTTTTAATTTTTTGAAGAATCTCCATACTAGTTTCTATAGTGGCTGCACCAATATACCTTCCCACCAATTAGAGATCCATTTCTCCACATCCTTGCCAGGACTTATTTCTTGCCTTTTGGTGACAGCCATTCTGACAGGTATGAGGTGGTATTTCATTAGGGTTTTGATTTTCTCTTCCATGATGATTAGTGATGTTGAGCCCCTTTTCATGTACCTGTTGGCCACCTGTATGCCATCTTTGGAAAAGTGGGCCCTTTACCCATTTTTAATTGGATCATTTTTTGGTTAGTTTTTATTTTTTTGCTATTTAGTTTTATGTTCTTTTATATACTTTGGATATTAACCCCATAATAGACATAGGATTTACAGAATACTTTTTCCCATTCAGTAGGCTTTTTTTCTTTTTCTGCCAGCAACATGTATTGAAGAGCCCTTCTTTCTCAATGATAATGATTTGTCAGACTGTTGCTGTCATATATCTAGTTTTCATGTGTTTTTCTTGATTGGTCAGTTTGTCTGTCTCACCCGTATTTTACTTCTGAGGAGATGACTGGGTATGACAGGACATGGGTGGTTCTTTCCCTCATTGCCCTACCTCCCACTTTCCAGATACTCAGAAGAATCTTGGATGAATTTTAATCTTTCATGTAAATCTCCTGCTTGTCAAGTTGGGTTGTGGTTGGGATTATAGGGAACCCTTAGTGAAGAATTAACATCACTGCTATATCAGCTCTATAATTTAGGTGTAATTTATTGTCTTTCAATAAAGGAACTTTTGTTGCTGTTGTAAGTAATAGCTTTTTTAAGCCTGGCTTTTCAGATTGCTTCTGGCATAGAGAAAAGAAATGCAGTTGATGTTTCTATATTGGTTTCACATATACTAACCTTTCAAAAGTCTCATTGATTCTAATAATTTGACCTTAGAGTCTTTTTAGTTTTATGTGGATCATCTGTGGATAATGACAATTTGTATTTCTTCTTCTTATTGCACAATGTTGACTACAGGTGGTAACTGAAGGCATCTTTTCTGGCTCATCATTAGGAATAATGTTTGCTGTAGGTTTTTGAGCTATCCTTTATCAGAATTGCTAATAGGCTCTTGAAATATTCATGAAGAGTATTGAATATAATTAATGTGTTTCTGCTTAGTCTTATAATGTGATAAGTTGTTTTTATAGATTTTTCTAATGTTAAAATTACCCTTGCATTCCTGAATTGAACCCAACTTGATTACCAACCATCTTTGTTGTTAATGAACTGCTGATGTGTTTTGTATC